>OZ025268.1:7508516-7538516 GCA_964019165.1 Mastigias papua | reverse complement strand
ATGGTTGGGAGTCCTTGGAGCACACACTGTCACCAGGAACAACGATAGTACCCTTTAGATGCTAACCGCCAATAATATACTCCTCTCTTTTATCAGTTTTTTCAATTTTTAACCGATACATGTGCAAGGTGATGGAAAATCGAAATTTTCATTACGAAGAATATCTATCGTAGCTATTCCTTTTCTCCTAAAGCACATGATAGGCACTGTTTAGGATGTGTATCCATAACAATGCTCCTAAACTACAAACAGAGCGTTTATTGTAATCACAATTCGATACATATTAAATGCAAGTTGTAATAACCAGAGTCTCCGCTTTTCAGTCTTCATAATTTTGACCACACGTGTATATGTTCTAATCCAATACACGTAACGAGATGTAGCAATCATATCCTCTGGACTTAACAGAAACTTTAAAGCTAATTAAGAAGCTCAATATACTGCCAATGGCAATCCCTTAGTTCTCATTCAGTTTATGATTTTATATATTTGGACAATAGTCACCTTTCATAGCCACCAAATTCTAAGTAAACAGTTTTAAATTGTGCATGTCCTTTATGAAGATTCAGTTATGACTGATCTGGACAGAAATTGAGTTGGAGATTTTACTTATTCCGTGGCAATTATTACATTACCATTGGCACATATGACAAACATGACAAACATGACAAACAATAACCTTGTTGGATGGATGTATACTAATGCCACAGAAGGGATTAAGCTATATTCTGATTAATGGACGATATGCGATTAAACGATGTTCCACAGAAGCGAATTACTGCATGATTATTGGGAGAGAAAAGCAGCAATTTTACATAGGAAAATTTCGTCATTAACAATGTAACTAATCTTCACATATGACACCTTCAAGCTAGGATTACATTTACACATTGAAGAAATTTCATTAGCATTTTCCATGAAGTTGTTTATATTTAGCTATCTGTATAATACAATAAGCTAAAACTCAGAAAGGCTTGCCTCTCCAATATTTATGTGATTTTTCTCTATTTTGGGGAAATTCACAAACTAACCGAGAGTCTCACTTGCACCGCAAATGAAGCTTCGCTCGCGAGTAAGATGCAGGTGCACCTTCGCTACTTATATTAATCATAGGACGTTACTTCCATAGATACTTGATGCCTCAGATAGATTTGAATATGTCACATAGAAGCGGTGCCAGACACCACAGAGTGCCGGAGGAGGAGCCACAACTTTTGGTACAGTCTAAGACAAAACACGTGCATGAAGGGTGAGAAACAGCAATGATATAGCATAACAAGGAATTGCGTGTTTTCTATAAAAATCAGGTTTATAAGAAACCTAGTACTAGACAACCTGCAATATTAGAGACTTTTAGAACTACGAGGAAGGGGCTTAGGAAACTTTAGAAATTTCTGTACCATCTTTCACGGTTTCAGATACATGCTCTTCCTCCACGGATATAGAAGTGCCCATTACAACATGTTTCATGTGCTTAAAAGCCAGTAAGCCTTACCGGCACTACAAAAGACAATTTTTTTAACGTTTTGGTTTTGCTTCCCACCAATTTAATTCAGTAAAATAAAAAACTGTTAAGAAACGTTTAGAACTAAACTGTGGCCAGAATTTAAGGAACTTTTACTACTTCGCCTTGAGCTACGTTTTCTCTAAATTCTCCTAGAATTTTGTCGAATTAAAAAAATTGATCTTGGAGAAAGCTGTCCTTCCCAGTCTCCCTGTCACACTTCCACAGGTGTCGAAGTAGAGTTTCAGAGTGCATATATGGATCTGAACTTGCACCGAAAAGACAGCACACTGGATAAGGATCTGAGTTGATAAATGACTAATTCTTAAATTCTATAAAATTCCACAGACATGTTTATTTGTCTTTGGCCACAGTTATTCTGTGTTTATCAAAAGGATTTGCTATGTTGTTACAAGAAAGAAATATCTGAGCTAATGAGAAGTTTCATAATAAAAAGACTCTGACCTATGAAAAGTTAGATAGCTACATTGAAAAGTATGTAGGGTACTTAAAGTGATAGGTCTGTATCTTCTTTATACTGCTCTGAAGTAAATTATTCAACAAATGACGATGTAAATGTTGTAAATGATGTAAATGCTACTTTTAAGGAATATCCGCCATCTAGATTTTTTGTTTTCCACAAGTACTATCTACAAATAACTAATGGAGTTCAAAGATGAATGTTTGCTGACGACCTAAATATGTTTATACTTCAGCAGGTCTGAATAATCTGTATCATGCATAAGTAAGAAGCCTATTACGTATAAGCAGTAAAATTTAATTATTTGCTTCTTATGCTATATAGATGACTTGAAATGGATAATGAGTACAACACTCTGACACTCTCCACTATTCTCCCCACATATTCTAGCGCAAAGGAAAGGGCATTTAAACTGAGTAACCAGCCCCTAATTGATTTAGATACTAGGTTTCCTGTTATAGAAACTGTAAACGATAAGCGAAAACCAGGTCAGCACAACTATTTGGAAAAAACTACACTTAATAAGAAAGTTGCGTAAAAGAGAGCAGTACTCAACTACTCAAAACGTTTTAGTCTCGAACCATGAAAAATCTAATAATATGTCAGTAAGGGGCCATGAGAACATTTTCTTTTAACAAACGTTTATTTAAACAGAGAGTAACCTGTGCAAAATACTAGCTGAACTTTTGAAGGACTAATATATGAGCAGGCAACTTTTGTAAAGGACAGTCCTATTTACCAGAGATGACCTAGGTCCATTATGATGTACTTGTTTCTTTCTGAAGGTTGGGTGAAAGCAACTTATAGTAATGTAATATAGGGCAATGAGCTAGCTTCCAATAGCGGAAGGAAGAGAGTTTAATGGCAGAGACATGAATTTCAAAAGGATTTATAAGAGACACTGGCCATCTAGTGACCGCATTGAAACAAATGACTGTTTTCATCCTTCTTAATGGTAGTGATTCGAAGTTAAGTACAGCAACAATTAGGGATGCCTTCGGAGACACTGTGAGCAATTTATCTAGCAATCTGCGAACAGACAATAGAGAACAAAAGAGTCAACGACCTCCTCTAGATAACTGAAGTAAGCTTAGATAGATGTGTCATGGGATGACGTTGATCCTTGGCGACTGTTGCTTTCTGTTGTCTTGCAACTTTCCTGGGTTTTTGCTTTCTGATGTAATGCTTGAAACATTTCTTGAAACTTTGAGGATATTGTTTATAAACTCGAATAGAAGCCCGTAGCTATTATGGATGCACTGAGAAAATCTTTTATATAATCTATGTGTAGACGCTCCCTTTTGTGGGTGAGTTATAAGACTGCCAAATGCTGATTGCATATTGAGCCTGGATTAGCCTGTGTCACCTATTGGAATTATCAACTACTTTGTATATCTCTGACTAAATTTAAAATTAAACTAGTTGTGTAGTTTTTATTCTATTCTCGGATAGGGATTATGCGGATGGTAATATAACAAGTGATTGCAGTTCTCAAGAGGTTTTATCTGGCTAAATTGTGAGATTGATAGAAGCATACTGTTATACGATTAGCCAATGAACCATCCCAGGTGGCACATGTACGTCAAATCTATCTCAAGTCTAATTACAAAAGGATTCCGGGCCACCCTGCCTATTTTCTTTGAGGGCTCTTAGTAATTTTCCTTCTTAATGTGGTTGGTCCTTGTCCTACAGCTAATATATAGTGAAAAACAATAAGCACACACAATAAATGCCCCTTTTGTAAAGTGGCATCCTTAAAAAAGCCCCAATCCACCCCCGGTGACGGCAATTTTGCAGAACAGGAACAGTATATGTTGAGCTTAGGCGATAAGTTATTAGCGCATGCTACCACAGAAAAAGTTGTAGCATATCACTCAATCAATATCGACCATGACATGGAAAGTTTCCAACATAACTCTTAGCATAAATATAATAAACTAAGACAACAGGATTTAGAATAAATTGTAAAGTGGAAGTATGAGAAAACGAATAATCCAAGTGGGACTGAAACTCGAAACCACTGAATTTCCACGTCGGATACAAAGTCACAGGTCTCGAGTTCGAGTCCCATATGGGTCACCAATTTTCTTGCACCTATACTTAACTAAGGTCTTTGCAAATTCTTTCAATGTAACGAACCCCGGATTTAAGAAAAGTTAAGATCCTCTGATCATAAACACTCATGATATATTAGATAAGATGATGCAAAAGTTAATAATTTTTCAGTGTTTTACAAAAAGTCAATGAACAAAGCCAGAAAATAATTACTAAAACAGAATTTTCTGTCCCTAAAGTGTAAGAGGTTCATAAAGTATTGGATAAAGTTTATTTTCTACTAAAAGCTTTTTAATTCAGTTTGTTTGTTTTGGATTACAGTGTGCACAGAAGAAGGTGATACAGTTTATGCAAACCACTGAAAGGTATTAGGGAATCTATTACGTAAATGCATAATAGTCTTTTCTCATATTTAAGCGAGCTCCCGGTATAGCAAACTATGTTTTGATTCTTAATTTCTGGTTCCTGTTTTCTGGTTCCTTTTAGAGTTTGCTATATCGGGATTCCACTGTATGACTTGAGAATTTACCTACCGAAGCAAATCTCTTCAATCCTATGGTAGAGGACGACTGGCATTCAATTCCCGATCAATGTGTCATTCCATATCCGTTTGCTAGAGTACTGCAGAACAAGGGCATGATATTTCTTTATTAAGGAAGGGAGGATAAAGATAAAATTGCTTACAATAACAAGCTGTTTTTCAATTATTTCTAAAAATGTTTGTCTCCCTCCTTCTTTTTTAAGGAAGTGAACACTAGCTTGAAAATCCCGATAACTCGAACTCCCGACAACTCGAGCATTTGCTATCTTTAACAATTTCTGATTTCCCTATGGGCTATTTTTTTCTCTATAACTTGAACTTTTTACAATGGGAAGGAAAAAAGAGCATAAGAATTTATATAAATTCGCAATGATGTTTTTGTTAATTCTTCAAGCCAAGTTACTCTTTCAAAACTGATGCAAATGTTTTCAATTATTAAGTACTTTGATGATGCATTTGGCTAAATGATAACTTCGAATAAGAATTTGTCTTAGCAGAATGTTCAGTATCTCCTATTCTCAACTAACCAAGAATATTTTTGTCATCTAGGACACGTACTAGATACCTATCGATAGGGATGTCTTTGTCTTTGTCTTTGTCTTTGTCTTTGTCTTTGCGAGAAGGCATGGTAATCACCATGATAAAATTCGGCGAAATCTGAACAGAATCACTGCATTACGGTGAGGACAACAGTAACGAAGCCAGCTCTGAAAAGGTGGGGAGGAGCAGTAGGTAAGAGAAAGGATGGAGGTCTGGGAGCCAAGCCGCCATGAAAACTTCCAACTTCAACTGCTCTTTCATCCTTCTGTTTTTGTCCTATATTATCTTGCTGTTATTTTTGACTGCAGAAAATCTCCCAATAACTCGAACATATGATTACTTTTCCCTAATTTTGAGGAATCGGGAGCCTCGATAACTCTAACATTCAATAACTCCAACTATTTTCCTTGGTCTCTTGAAGGTTCGAGTTATTGGGAATTAACTATATTTGCAAAATCACAATGTTTATATTTCTTCCACCTTTAGATTGATAATCTAAATAAATCTAAATACTGAAGGGTGGGACTAATCAAAATGTAGCAAATATAGCTCGGAACAAGTAGGTTCAGTTATACTATACAGATTTTACCTTAGGCTGCTAAATTTTTGTGTCATGTTATTTTAGTGATTTCTGCTAAAAGGTATGTATTCGCTAAATTAAAATTGCGCTAAAATTAATTTTGTACAACTTCTGTACTAATCTTAATCAATCTAAGCTGCTATTCGCTAAATCAAACTTGCTATTCTGATTCACCAAATTTAGCTGACGCAAAAATTAAACGGCTTAAGGTAGTTCTAGAAGGATGCTATATGCAAAAGCTATTTATTTAATGCAAATGGACTACACATACACTCCAAGGGGCTTCCAACACTAGAGGACTGACCCATCATATTTCCCATCCTGGCCCTACTCCTTACATAGAAGGAACTATAGCAAATATGACTGCAAACAGTAATGTTTCACGGTGCCTCTATGGTTTCCCGTGGATATCTACCGTTGTGAGACTGATTGCGCTTTCTAGTAATAGTATATCTAAGATCCACACGAATGACTTCCTAATCTGGTTTGCTGTCTAGTCTTCCTTGATCGTATTTAACTATCAAATAGTTAGTTAGCATATGTGAGTTAGTTCGCCGTGAATGAGAGAAAGTGACTCAACAGCAAGCAAAGTCTGGTCAGTGTGGCAAAGTGGCGATGGCCATCACTGGCCTTCTGATTTGCATCAATTCTTGTCTTCCTTCAATGAATGTTTCTGACACTTCTTCTCTGCCACACCCTGTAGTGGGCCCTATTGCTTTGATAGCCAACCTGTAATTATGATCCCAGGCTACTCCTGCCCAACAGACAGCTTCTTGCTCATTAACAGCTCACCTTAAATGCATGTTCTGTCTTTAGGAAACACTGGTCATACGGTTTCATTCAGGCTGTAAAAGGGTTGTTTGGATACATGATCTAGTAGAATATTAATCAAGACAAATGTCCTCTACATCAGTGGTTCCTGAAATTTTCAAATTATTTTGAATGGCAGTCCTCTACAGCATACTTTTTTGAATCAGGATCCCCAGGAGGGATATATGTATGTTATGATTAATATACTTTCACGGAATAGAAATATCAGTAGTAATATAGGTTGATGAAACAGCGTGTTGAACAAGTGAAAGTAACCTCTCGAGGTCCAGTCATAGTAAACATGGTCCAGTGCAACCCTTCGCGGTTCCCTAAAGGACCGCGGACCCCAGTTTGGGAACCGCTGCTCTGCAAAGTTTTTTGACAAAGTTCGTAGCTCTTCACAGACCAGTATGATTACTTCATCTGGTAGAGTTGATTGTGTGCCAGATTGTGACTACATTTTCCATTTACATCTTAATCGTGACACTAGCATCTGTTCTCTCCCAATTATCTGTGTCATTCACTAGCATTTTAAATAGACTCATGCGGCTGCTCTTTGTTGCATTGCCAGTCATACCTATTTTTTTCATCTTTTCATCAAAGGAGATATATTCACAGCAAAGATCATGTGAAAATAATTTATCTCCCAATCTTATGTCCAATAGTCAGAAATTGTCGAATGTAACTGTTGATAGACCAAACAGAAATGCCTTCTAAATTTCTTTTCTAAGCTGTTGTTTGAAGTAGTTCTCAGTAAAATTTGCAGAGATATTTTCCATTTCTAAATCCCTGGTATGACATCCTGAAGCCCTTTTTCTTCTGAATCACAATAAATTTTAACTGCTGCAGAGTGTTTTCTGATATCCATGTTGATTGTCGTCAGCTTTCATTGATATATGAATGTGTCATAGAAATAACAATGAAAAACATTGGTTTGCATAACATTCTACGCAAATTACTTTATGCTCCAATTAAGTCCCGCGACGATAGACCCTTTTCATACACTTAACATTATAAATATTAATGAATTATCTGCGATATCTACACTCGGCATCCCTTTGTGTCTCCGCATAAACAGATGATGCCCGTCTTGGTGGTTTTAACTAATGTCAAGTTTATAATGTATTAACAGTAGATGACTGCTAGGTCACGATGTGATCTTATAGTCAGGCTCTTCTCAATCCATCCATGGTAGCGACACTTCAATTTCTTGAAAGAGTGGATAATTTAAAAGAATGACTCAGAGCTTAGCTTTTAAAATTGTTTATATTATCTATCATTTCAGTTTTATCCAAATCCATACACTAGGAAGCAGCTGAAGAAGGACAAGCACGCTATCATTTTTACAAAATAACCAATGGCTTAGGCTAAAATCAATCCTGAGATTAGCAAATGAAAACGTAGGATTTCGTTGTATCGTGCCTTACAGCTTGTTCCCGACCCTTAAGTGCTTGAATATTGTTAAGTGACTAAAACCCAATTAGTTTGCTAACCGGTTGGTTATCGTAGACGTTCTTACATTGCTGAATATATCCTAGAATGCCACTAGCTATGATGACCACCAGTCAAACGTGAACGTAAAACCCAATGATATGAACCTTAATATGCAAACATACCCTAATATGCAAATAACATCATGATGACCTGTCAACGTTGAAGCAAAGACATAAAGATACAAAGTATTCACCTAGCAAATACATCTAGAATTCAACGAGTATTCTCAATGAATGGTCAAAGGTGAAACAATTGCACAAAGATGTGCTCTACAAAATAACATTTGTAGCCGTGCATTTCGGATGGTAAGGCATGCTTACTAGAATGGGCAAACTTTTTGAAGAAACCAGGTAAGGTAGCAAAGTGTAAACAACCAGATCTGTAGGTAACTAAGTAAGCGTGTAAGTAAGTCATTTTCTATGTAATGAAGAACCTATCACCTATTGGGGCACCCTTCGAAATGTTGGGCGCTCTCACTCACAGGGCGAAGACAGCCTAATTCATACATAGCATTACAAACCAGTGGAGCCAGATGGACGATGGTGCAGACAGGCAATAACTCAAAATAGTTGCAGATTTCTTAGAAAGCATCGAATATAGCAAAATAACAAGAATCCTAAAAAATCTAGCTGCTAATTTTCCTTTAGCGATAAAAATTTATAGGCTCTTTAGCAACAGTTTATCAAGAGCGCAAAAGAGGAACTGCTCTCCTGCGCACAAGGCCAAATGCTCCGATTACATAGCTGGCCAAGTGTAGTTGTATCCAAAATGCACTGGCCGCTGTGTGGTCTGAAGGCTACAGACATAAAGATAGGCCCTGATCTCTGCATCATTAGCGTGGGCAGTAATGTGCATTATCTAGGGCTTTCAGGTAATATCTGTTCACAATTGTTGCTCTCAACTCTTCATACTTGTCTAGGACGTAACAAGGCCAAAATTAGTCTCTTCCATACTGTTGTAAAAGCACCCTGGCTGCCATGCAGATATAGAACTTAGACCTGTAAAATGATAGTCCATGCGATCACTTAATCAACAAAAGACAGTGGACTACTATATTGCTTCGTACAGTTACTAGCTTAGTAATAATAGTAGTTGTTAAGCTTGTGTTAAGTTCTTCGTTATTACGAGAATCTACTAAGATAGGGTCACAATGCAGCTGTAGCACAATCCAGCATAGAAGAATACGCAAAGGTGAATCATGTAACATGGGAGATGACTTTGAAATACCCTTTGCTTATTCAATGAGGAAAATATCGAGATTGAACTTTATTTATCGCTAACTCACGTTTCTTGTAGGTACTGTTGAGTCCCTTATAGTTATTATTGAATCCAGGTCGTGGGAGCTGTTGGTTAATTCGAGCAGACATATAGCAGTTACAATAAGAATGACAGAAGAAATCTCTTCACTAAGATGCCGAAAGCACCACTCCTTTGTAAATGGCATATTTTTAACTCAGACTGCAGAGTTTCGCAAGTGCACACTCCAAATTTTTGTTCGCAAATGATACTGCACACGCTGAAATGTGCATGACAAGATGTTAAAAGGCGAGACAGGGTGTGATTTCAAAAATTAATGTGATTTCGTAGTAAACTTTTCCAGCTATCACAATGTTTGTAATGAAGCATTTGTTTTACAGTCTTATTCTTCAACATGGAATACAGAATCTATTAAGTTTCTTTTACTTTGTGTTCCAAAAAGGGAAGCGCACACATAAAGTCCACATCTGAGACCAAGTGCATACTTGCGCACCTGGCATTTCGCTTTTGCACACTCGAGCTTTCGTCGAAAAAGGCCAAATACTGTAGCCCGGCAGTTTCAACCAGTCTGGGTAAAGTTTAAAAACCGTAAATTGTCTGAAAGTTCAATTGAATCATATGTTGTATTGAATAAGTATAGTTATCGATGTCACTCGAGAATCACAGCAAGCTACATACTCCTTCAAATGCTACGAAGCATTTTTATTCGTTATAGCTTCACAGTCAAAGACTAAAACTCTTCCACAATTTAGCAGCACATAACTAGGCTTCAATCAGTGTGCAAAATACATAAAAACATGACTAAACATCATAACTATAGAAAAGAAGTAAGATAGAATTTAATACACCTTGGTTTAATCAAAGTAACCGATAAACGATACAATGCTATTTACAATCTTTTTTATAAAAGAACAATTTTCAGGAACACGAGCCTCAAAATTGATGGGAAATTGAGAGCACTTTAAGAATGAGCTGAGGCTGAAGCATTGACGCAAAATGTAGTTTCGGACAACGATGCATACGCTTTCCAACAAGATATTGCCATGAAACGTCATTTCCTTATTAGCATGAAGAGGATTGACAGCTTTGTCACTTGTCCTCTTTGATTTTCGTGTTAGTTGCCCTGGTTGAACCAGTCACTGTCTTAACATGATGCACCAAGACTTTTGGCAGAAGAATATACATATGTAAGAACGTATATCATTCATCTTCTGCTAATGTTATAAAGAGCAATGCCTGTTTCATAAACATGAAATGCTGTCTTGTATATTGTCTAATGTCTAAAATGCCCACATCCCCATGATTTGAGAGCAAATTGAGAACAACTAAGCCTCAAAATTTTTGGAAAATTAAGAACAACCAGCATGAACCTCAACTGGAATGGTTTTCATAAAAAATTGTGTAATACTGCACGACACCATGTGACACAGCACGATATAAAAAATTTACATTGGCTTTATTAGAAAATGATTTATAAGAAGGCAGTACTCGACTGCTCAAAAAGTTAAGAAAGTTCACTGCTTGAAATCTGAACTTGTTTAAGTTGATACAAATGAAAAAGTTAATTTTCACACAGGCCCGTCTCTTCTGTTTAATTTGCATAGATTGTCTGTAACGGTCTATGCATTTCAGTGTCATGTTTGTGTATACCAACTTCCTAAGATACTCCGTGTTGAAGATTGTTCTGAGGAGGGTCCAGGTGTGTCTGACAGAGAAGACAACACATCTGCTACACAAGCTCAGTAGTCGCCACGATCAATTCTAATACGGTAATTCCAATTAGTTCAATTAACACTTACATGATTGTAGGCAAAATCCTCATAAAAGCATTGTTACATGAGATAGAACATTGATGTGATCTACAAAACAATTTACCATAATTGAGATCGCCAAGGAAACACTGTCTGTCTTGATTAGGATTTGCAACATGCGGTATCTACTGTCACTTAAAGCACAAAATACTTGAGCATCTTAACATGGTCTACAATAGCATATCCTTTTCAAATAGCAACCAAGATTTATATAGAAACGAAATTCACTGTCGAGAAGGGAATCTACTTGTCGTGTAGACTAATAAAGACCTAAGCTGATTGTTTTCTTGAGAATTTACTTGATTATTTTTCGTTGGTCTTCTTGCCATCATTACTGAGAAATCCAAACGCAGAAGATTTAAAAAAGCAAAGCTTAATCTACCTTTAAACACATCGCCTTAACAAGCGACCTGAGCAAACAGTATTTGTCACAATCATTATTTCCCTTGCTACATCGTCTAGCGCACCAGTCAATATTTATTGGACTGTGTACAATATTGTGTAGCTTTCCACTATCTCACTCATTTGCTTGTAGCCTTGATAAAGTAGCTATATCAGCAGGACCTCCGTGCTGTAATAAAGCTGCTTGTTTCTTCCTTTGAAATAGAGTAGAAATGCGCACGAATACCAACTTTCAATTATTTAGAAGTCATAGACTGAAATTGTAGATTTTGATACCAATTTCTTAGAGCTTTTTCAGCTTCATATTCTTACTAGGTCCTTACAAATGCCTTCAGTCTCCATCCTCTTAGAGACAAGCTCAGCCTGCTTTCTAATCAGCCTCTTCCATGGATGCTATGCAAAGATAACTGTGATAAGTAGTATCTGCAGGGATAAGATTAATGCTAAGAATTTGCACCCTGATTACTGTAACAATCTCATCATATGCAAATACGAACAGGTTCACTTCAAAATCGTTGGTTTTTATTTGCTGACAGAAATATCAATAGATTGTTTTGTAATGTCAATTATAAATGATTATATCAATTTCTCAAATCTTTCATGTTCAAAGTTTCGGTATGAAAGAGCACGAGAAAAAGAGAAGAGTGTCTCGATCCTTATAGCTTCACCTGCATGTTCCTTATGTGCACGGATGTCTAATAAGAGATCTAGCTCAAGGCCTAGTACTAAAAGTTTCTTAAATTTTGGCTGCATTTTAGTTCTAAACGTTTCCTAGAAGTTTCTATATTTAATGAAAAAAGATTGCATTGAAAACGATATCAACAAACTTGGATATAGCAAACTATTAACATGACAACAAACAAAAGACGTTAGTATGGTTCTAAATCCAAATCGACCTCCTGTCCACATCGTTAATTTCGGTAAACTTTATATAATCTTCACTTTGGTCCTCGAAAAGGATAGGGTATTGGTTCAGTTTTGCGTTGAACCAGGTAATGGTTCCAATGTGCCATTTGTCATAAAATGTGCACACCTTTCTCCCAAACCCCAAACTGTGAAATAGCACAGAAATTTCTAAAATTTCTTAACTCTAGTTGTAGCTCCAAAAGTTTCTTAAATTTTAGGCTGTCTAGTGCTAGGTTTCTTATAAACCGGTTGCTTATAAAAAAGATGTGTATATTCGAGAAAAGCAGTCCGCTGGGAATGTGACCTGCAACCGCCTTTAAGGCAGTGCTTAATATATCTGATTATTCCTACAGGGCCTTGAACGGTTTGACTTCTCCCTATTAGGTTCGCTCGGCGTTTCAAATATTAGGAGCTTAGTAAATTACACAAGACTTTAAAAAGCTGATTGAAAAACTTAAATGAATGAGAAGTGTCCAGCACGAGTTTTATATGAAAGGTGTGCCTCATTCCAACTGCTCAGCCAAAAATAGCGAGTTATGAACTAAAAGGATAACAAAGTAATCTCCGAACTTTAAATATAAGGCCACTGATGAGACTTGTGTGTAAAGTGTCAGTTACTAAATGAAAAGCAAGCCTGGAATGAATGAACAGATGGAAATTCCACATATATTAATGTGAATAGGGAGATAGCATATGAAATGAAGATTTATACGAAGGTAATTGCTATTTTGCAAAATTAGACACATCTTTATAAATAGAAATGCATCATCTGTAGCACAAAAACCATCTCACTACTTTTCAATTTGGGCAACAAATCTAATGAAAAGTGTAGCCGCAGAACATCATAAAGAGCGATATAAAAAGTCATGTAATCTTCGAAAATATTGACAGGAGGGGATATTAAACTTCTCTAAATGATTGATTGATCATCTGAATATACCTTCATACCACAGTTCAATCGTATTTGAAATATTGTGTTACAAGCAGACCGATTCACAACAGTAATCATTAAATTGATGACTATACCAAGAAATGCAGACTACAATGTATTCAGTGTATGCTACATAGCAAGCCAAATACAGGCCGTTCTCTATTAAACAGATGAATCTAATGTGCCATTTCGTAAAATGATTAAAGATTTTGCTTGCTGTTACCCTTGAGAGGGAAACAATTGTCAAATACAATCTTTTAAGTAAGAACCAGATAATTTTCAGTGAGGCTCGCTTTCATTAACTTTTTAATAATTTTCGACTCAGATATTCTTACAATCTTTCTTATTTGAAGTGTATTTTTTCAAATATTTGGCAAAATATGCAGTACACAGTGTCTGAGACATTCAGCCGGGCTATTTTTGAAAATATAGCAATGATTGCTGGTGTTTATTAGCAATCTCATCATAATTGGTTAGCAAAAAGAATGTGTGTTGTTGAGTGCATATGAAAATTCTCATTTGAGTTTGAGCATGTTCTAGCGTTCTTATTTTTTAGACAAATCGAGTATCAGTCTTCTTGTAAAGTGTGCTCTTATAAAAAGCGTCTGTGTCATATGTCTAATAGGGGATTTTCGTAAGGATTCGCAGTCCTAATGACAAAAGCTTTAATGAGGTGAAGCAATACTATCAAGCTGCAGTAGTCAACGGACAGCTCTCTACAATCATGTTTGTGTTAAAGTCTCCTGCAAAGTAAGCAGTTCGATATGTCCGAATCGGTCACCCATCTCAGCTTCAAACTCTCCCATGCTATTTTGAAATAATTCAGTTCATCCCACTGTTATGTTTTCATTTTGCCACATGCATTCCAAATTAAGCTTGACACGAACAAAAATTGCAACATATGCTCATAACGTTCCTTTACAGACTAGCTATCACTGTTCGTAGCTGAAATTTCGAATTGCATAGAGACATGCGAAGGGGCAAAGAAAGTAGGCTGTCCTATTCATGTAGCTCATGTGATAGTACTTAGCTACCCTTGCAACGGCCAAACGGTACAGCTGCCTCTTCTTTTCCACTTTCAAAATACAAAATTACCATTGTTGTTTTTGTTTTATTCTTTTGTTCTATTTTCATCATTATTTTACCGTGTTTTTTCATTTACTTCAGGTAACCTTGATACCACTTTGGCCGCTCAAGATGCATTCTGAGTACGCTTATCTCTCAACAACATCGTTAAATACTTTCAAGGGATTCTCAAACTTAATCAACAAAAAGAGAAACATCCGTCATAAATGAGCACGGCTTTTCTTAACGTGCAGTTCTGCACAAAATGTGCAGTTATAAAAACTCTATGTACAGTTCTAGAGAGAGATCTGTACAGATTACAAGGTATATCTAGTATGAGAGATTTTATTTAAAGTAGAGTGTTGTCTCTACATTTTCATTTCAAACAAGTATGACTAAAAAGCATGCATACTTTCAGTGCTTGCTCGTCAGGTGCATGTTGTTTATGTTAATATGAATCAAGGGCTATTCATCAATATAGTATCAATGAGAAAACTGTGTGGTTCTAGATTTTCCACGAAAAACTCTGTAAATGAGTATATGAATACCTTATTAATCAATATCTTCTCGTAGTTGTAATTAGCCTTGACGTCCATACTGTCGGCAGGTTTGGAGTTAATCACCATTATGATTGCATTAGTTTGTCTACAAAAACAAGAATTGAAACCAAAACGTAATGGAGAGCATGAGAAAACATTGTCCTGAATGTGCGGTTTATAGAACGCGGTATGATATATGTCATGATTGAACTGTTAAATTGGCCTACAATAGAGACACCTTTGTCAAACCATGAACAACACGAGAAGATTTTAGCTTCGAATTTCAACAATTTACATGAACGTATTGCAGTAAATGTCATTACCGTTGTCTGTACCTTCTCTCTCTGTCTCAACATTGAACTGTCTCAAAGCAAAGACAGGCTTCTCCATTACTTCACGAAAGGTATGGTTACTCCAACTGACAACAGCAAGACTGGGCGAGGTCTCATTCAAATGATGCGAAGAACAATTCATCTATTCGATAAATCACAACTAACGTGTTTTGGATCTCAGTCTTAGCACAATATCAATTATTTCAGATCCCTTGGGCAGAAAGTCTATTACTTAATTCCTTAGGGATGATGATTACTGCAAAAGTTGCTCGAGTACTTGCCAGTGATCACTGCTCACGTCGTATTTGTTTGCCAATGGGATTCAGGTGAAGAGAAAATTGCACGCATAGATTACAAATATAGCTAGTTTCTGACAAGAATTTCATTATTTACGTCCTGTCTCAATAGTTTTAAGCGTCTTCGTTGTTGGGACAAAATGTAGTCTTTTAAATGACATCCTAGGTAAAGTTGCTATGGAATGACAACTGAACTCGAAAGCTGCATAATTCCAACGAACGTAGTAATGTGAATTGTTGGCAAAAGCATCACCAAAAGTAAACAAATAGATAAGAATGTAAGAAAATAGGCTGGATTTACAATGAGTACCAATCGAACTTTAGCTAAAAAAGTTAGTTCAAGTAAAGGTGCAATGTTCAATGTTTCCAACACGATTTCAAATTGTTGAAAATGTGATGAAGTTTGAGTCTGGGTATTATTCCTATATTTCCGATGTTCTGAACTTCGATAGATGTAACTTCATATTCTTATGTCGTGGCATATTAAGTTTGCTGTGTGACCTGGCCAATGGTTCATCTCTGTTACCTTGAGAAATTACTCGTATAGACCTTCTGTATTGCATTCTTACGTTTTGGCATATTACGTTTGCTGTGTGACCTGGCCAATGGTTCATCTCTATTACCTTGAGAAATTACTCATATAGACCTTCTGTATTGCATTCTTACGTCTTGGCATATTAAGTTTGCTGTGTGACCTGGCCAATGGTTCATCTCTATTACCTTGAGAAATTACTCATATAGACCTTCTGTATTGCATTCTTACGTTACTTTCCTTCTCAGCAATATAGGATTCATGGACCGAATGAGAAATCCAAACAGCTGGATGTTAGCAGCAAGAGGCTTTATGAGGCTTAAATCAAACAAAAATTAAGAATCTTGAAAGAAACACTGGTAGGCTGAACTTCAATTGCAAATTTGGAAAATGAATCCTTTTAGATAATTCGCTTTCAACAAACTGAACCAATGAAAGGCATGCTTATGACAGCAATTGAAGAATAAGATTTCCGTTTTGAATTTGAACATCGATGCTGAAACTTAACTATATAAGTAATGTACAGCACTTGAGCATTCCATTGCTCGTCTTCAAGTTGCCTCATCTAAGTTGCCTCATCTAAGTTGCTGCTGTACTTGCACAGTTGCAAAAGACTTTTAAGAAAAATTTAGAAACGTTTAAGAAACGGATAAAGCTGGACCAGACAAAGTTTTAAGGCACATCTAGGCTTCCCTGAGGCTACTCCTGTTTGCAGTAATCATGGACAAGTTAATTGATGGAGTCCACCGAGAGCTACCATGAACAATGATTTACGTAGATGATATTGTTATATGAGTATGCGAAGAAAGCAAAGAGCGAGCAGAGCCAAATCTGGGTGCTGGAAGAGAGGCCCAGAGAGTAGAGGTATGAAGGTAAGCAACTCAATTGCAGAATATCTACGCGCAAGTACGAGTCATGGTGAATGGGGAAGAGTTGAGAGGCACGGGGAAGAAATATCTAGAGGGGAAGAATTTACGTATCTGGGTTCACCTGTACAAAGTAACAGAGAATGTGGAACAGAGGTGAAGAAAAGAGTACAGGCAGATTGGAATGGGGGATGAAAGTGTCATGGGGTACTGTGTGAAAGAAACGTTTTAGCAAGGATCAAGGGAAGTGTACAGCACAGCCGTCAGACCAATAATGTTATATGGCCTAGACACGGTAGCACTAACAAAGAGGCAAGAGAACGAAATGAAAGTAGCTGAATTGAGAACGTTGAGGTTCGCATTAGGAGTAACAGGGGGAGACAAAATAAGGGACGAGTATATCTGAGGGTCACTGAAGATCAAGAGGCTGTGTTTGAAGACCAGAGAAGGGAGACTGTGATGGTATGGGCACATGATGAGAAAGATGTATATAGGGAGAAGGATGTTGAAGATGAAACTACCAGGGGAAAGGAGAGGGAGACGAATGAGGTATATGGATGTGATAAATGAAGATATTGAAGCTGTCGGACTGGGAGAAGAGGATGTCGTGGGTAGTGTACGATAGAGGAGGATAATCCGCGGTTGCAGCCCCTGAATAAGGGAAAAGTCGGAAGGAAAAGAAGAAGAGTAAGATCTAGATTGGAAGCAGAAATTTTGCTTTTTACAAAACAGCATGTAAAGAACCGTATGTTTTCAGCAAATGCCAAAAAGCATAAAATACCAAAGGTTTCCCTAGTTACAGGAACATGATTTAGCAATGCTGCAACAAAATAAAATGTACAGGATTTCATAATTAATAATGTGGAATAAAGGACTAAGAGCAAGCTCTCTAGCAATGCTGCAACAAAATAAAATGTACAGGATTTCATAATTAATAATGTGGAATAAAGGACTAAGAGCAAGCTCTCTAGCAATGCTGCAACAAAATAAAATGTACAGTATTTCATAATTAATAATGTGGAATAAAGGACTAAGAGCAAGCTCTCTAGCAATGCTGCAACAAAATAAAATGTACAGTATTTCATAATTAATAATGTGGAATAAAGGACTAAGAGCAAGCTCTCTAGCAATGCTGCAACAAAATAAAATGTACAGTATTTCATAATTAATAATGTGGAATAAAGGACTAAGAGCAAGCTCTCTAGCAATGCTGCAACAAAATAAAATGTACAGGATTTCATAATTAATAATGTGGAATAAAGGACTAAGAGCAAGCTCTCTAGCAATGCTGCAACAAAATAAAATGTACAGGATTTCATAATTAATAATGTGGAATAAAGGACTAAGAGCAAGCTCTCTAGCAATGCTGCAACAAAATAAAATGTACAGGATTTCATAATTAATAATGTGGAATAAAGGACTAAGAGCAAGCTCTCTAGCAATGCTGCAACAAAATAAAATGTACAGGATTTCATAATTAATAATGTGGAATAAAGGACTAAGAGCAAGCTCTCTAGCAATGCTGCAACAAAATAAAATGTACAGGATTTCATAATTAATAATGTGGAATAAAGGACTAAGAGCAAGCTCTCTAGCAATGCTGCAACAAAATAAAATGTACAGGATTTCATAATTAATAATGTGGAATAAAGGACTAAGAGCAAGCTCTCTAGCAATGCTGCAACAAAATAAAATGTACAGGATTTCATAATTAATAATGTGGAATAAAGGACTAAGAGCAAGCTCTCTAGCAATGCTGCAACAAAATAAAATGTACAGGATTTCACAATTAATAATGTGGAATAAAGGACTAAGAGCAAGCTCTCTAGCAATGCTGCAACAAAATAAAATGTACAGGATTTCATAATTAATAATGTGGAATAAAGGACTAAGAGCAAGCTCTCTAGCAATGCTGCAACAAAATAAAATGTACAGGATTTCATAATTAATAATGTGGAATAAAGGACTAAGAGCAAGCTCTCTAGCAATGCTGCAACAAAATAAAATGTACAGGATTTCATAATTAATAATGTGGAATAAAGGACTAAGGGCAAGCTCTCTAGCAATGCTGCAACAAAATAAAATGTACAGGATTTCATAATTAATAATGTGGAATAAAGGACTAAGAGCAAGCTCTCTAGCAATGCTGCAACAAAATAAAATGTACAGGATTTCATAATTAATAATGTGGAATAAAGGACTAAGAGCAAGCTCTCTAGCAATGCTGCAACAAAATAAAATGTACAGGATTTCATAATTAATAATGTGGAATAAAGGACTAAGAGCAAGCTCTCTAGCAATGCTGCAACAAAATAAAATGTACAGGATTTCATAATTAATAATGTGGAATAAAGGACTAAGAGCAAGCTCTCTAGCAATGCTGCAACAAAATAAAATGTACAGGATTTCATAATTAATAATGTGGAATAAAGGACTAAGAGCAAGCTCTCTAGCAATGCTGCAACAAAATAAAATGTACAGGATTTCATAATTAATAATGTGGAATAAAGGACTAAGAGCAAGCTCTCTAGCAATGCTGCAACAAAATAAAATGTACAGGATTTCATAATTAATAATGTGGAATAAAGGACTAAGAGCAAGCTCTCTAGCAATGCTGCAACAAAATAAAATGTACAGGATTTCACAATTAATAATGTGGAATAAAGGACTAAGAGCAAGCTCTCTAGCAATGCTGCAACAAAATAAAATGTACAGGATTTCATAATTAATAATGTGGAATAAAGGACTAAGAGCAAGCTCTCTAGCAATGCTGCAACAAAATAAAATGTACAGGATTTCATAATTAATAATGTGGAATAAAGGACTAAGAGCAAGCTCTCTAGCAATGCTGCAACAAAATAAAATGTACAGGATTTCATAATTAATAATGTGGAATAAAGGACTAAGAGCAAGCTCTCTAGCAATGCTGCAACAAAATAAAATGTACAGGATTTCATAATTAATAATGTGGAATAAAGGACTAAGAGCAAGCTCTCTAGCAATGCTGCAACAAAATAAAATGTACAGGATTTCATAATTAATAATGTGGAATAAAGGACTAAGAGCAAGCTCTCTAGCAATGCTGCAACAAAATAAAATGTACAGTATTTCATAATTAATAATGTGGAATAAAGGACTAAGAGCAAGCTCTCTAGCAATGCTGCAACAAAATAAAATGTACAGGATTTCATAATTAATAATGTGGAATAAAGGACTAAGAGCAAGCTCTCTAGCAATGCTGCAACAAAATAAAATGTACAGGATTTCATAATTAATAATGTGGAATAAAGGACTAAGAGCAAGCTCTCTAGCAATGCTGCAACAAAATAAAATGTACAGGATTTCATAATTAATAATGTGGAATAAAGGACTAAGAGCAAGCTCTCTAGCAATGCTGCAACAAAATAAAATGTACAGGATTTCATAATTAATAATGTGGAATAAAGGACTAAGGGCAAGCTCTCTAGCAATGCTGCAACAAAATAAAATGTACAGTATTTCACAATTAATAATGTGGAATAAAGGATTAAGAGCAAGCTCTCTAGCAATGATAAAATAAATATAAAAATTCTGACAACTGAATGTAGTGTATAATGGCAAGCAGATAAAATCTACAAAATTAAACAGACAAATAGCTAAAGACCTTCTTCCTAAGCTACAGAAGCTACTATAAAAAGTATATACATGATACATCATTACCTACATACTCTATACGAAACTTCGATTCTGTATTAACTAGGCCAAAGGGATGGAAATGGTGGCAAAATCCAGATTATGTATCTAAAATTTGCTCGGGTAGATGTTGTCAAAAATTCATTCTTTTATTGTGTAATACCGAAATGGAATAGTCTACCAGAACATATAATCAATCAAACAAATTCAGATACCTTTTTTGGACTTATGCAAAACGCACTTCTCAGAGAATTAATACTTGTGTTTATTGTTTATTGTATACATTTGTATCGACAAGTTTGTCGTTAAATGTTTTTCCTATGATGATGATGATGATGATGACGATGATGATGATGATGATGATGATGGCTCGGTCATGACTTCATACCTTCTCGTTGGGTACCGAGCGGACAGGGGAAACCCTGACAAAAGGAAGTCAAAGGGGGCCTCAAAGAAGCGAGAATCATACTGGTATCAATCGTTTGATCTCGTGGAAAGAGGATCTCAACGGAGGGACAGTCACCTTGCCAATGTCTGGAGCTCCTTAAAGCTATCGTCGGCCTACAATGCAGTGCATTGTGTCACTGACCCGAGAGCTATGAGGGCTCTATTGAAAGATAAATTGAAAACAGATGTGGAGAAAAACCCAGGACCAACAAGTCAAGTCCAGAGACAAGCAAGAAACACCAGAAGAAAGAAGCGAAGAGCAAGAAGGAGAATTAAGAAATTATTAACTTTGCAGAAGGAATGGATCAAGGGAAGCAAAACAATAGCAACGTGGAATGTACAGAGGGCCAATATACACGGAAGAAGGTTTGGAGAAATAGCTAAACTATGCCAGCGGAGAGGAATGGATATTACCTGTATGACGGAGCTAAACACCTTTAGCCATGGTATCAAAAAATTTGAGATAGATGGAGAAAGTATGTACCTTCTACATTCTACGAAAACAGGAGTATTGATGAGAGGAAAATGGTACAGAAAATGGGAAACGGAAGGAAGAAAGTGGTACCCCGCAGACAGAGTAACAACAGTGGAATTCAGAGATGCAGTTCTGTCATCGGTATATCAACCAGTCAGGGGGAGTGTACAATATGAGCAACAGATACAAGAAGTGAGGAGAGAGCTAGAAAGAGTGATACACGGGGGTACAGCAAAGAAGGTTATCGTTATTGGGGGGGGTATTAATGCACAGATTGGCAGAAATATAGGAGCATATGACAAATCCGCCACAGTGGGAAGATATGGATTCAGAAGAACAAACCCGCAAGGAGAAGATATAATTGACTGGCTCACAGAACAAGGGTTATGTTGGGTTAACTCATTTTTCCAAGTGAAGAAAAGAGGCACATGGTTCAATCGTGCCAATAAAGCATGGTATGAACTTGATGGATTTATAACAAAAGAGGAGGACAGACATAGAATTGTAAAAGCTCTTAAAATCAAGAGCAATGAAATGCTATCCGACCACAAGATTGTAGAAATGAAGCTGAAAATGAAAACACCTAGACATTCAAATGAGAGGAGACAGAAGAAAAGACCAAATATCATCTGGGAGAAGATGATGAATCGAGAAATAGCAGAGCTGTACAGAAAGAGAACAGAAGAAAGAGCAAGTCAAGAAGCGGCAAGAAAAGGCGTGAAAATGGAAGACCTAGAATGGGAAACATTGGGTAAAATACTTAGAGCCACAGCGGAGGAAGTATGTGGCAAACGAGAGAAACAAACAAACCCATGGATGAACCACCACGAGGAAGATGCAATGCGACTGAAAGCAGAGATACGTGAAGCACTGAGAGAGAGAAATCGAGTGATACGGCAGACAGGAGACAGAACAAGCAATGAGTACATTATAGCCAAAACAAGGCTGAAAGAGAAAAGAACAAAATACAAAAGAGATTTAAGACAGTGGGAGGAAAATTGGTGGAATCAATTAGCAGAAGAGTGCCAACAAGCATGCCAAATGGGACAAATTGGGACGATGTACAAAATACTGCAGAGGCTGCAAAGAAGAGGAGAGTACAACAACAGCAAGTCCATAATGCTTTTTACCGAAGAGGAATTTAAAGGTCATCTCGAGAAAATCACTCATGAGCGATATGAAAACAGTCCGGACCAAATATCAAAGACAGTTGAAAAGGTGGTGGAACTGAAGGTGGAGGAAGAGACGTTGGAGAGAAACAACGAATTAATTGTCCAGATTCCGAGTTTTGAAGAAATAAAGAATGAAATAGCGAAGATGAAAGATGCAGCACCGGGAGAGGACGAGATACGTTTGAGGTACATTAGAGAAACAGGAGATGAGATCAGAAAAAGTGTGTATAGACAGATCCAGTGGTTGTGGGAAAACCCCGCACACAGATGGAATGAGGAACAGAAAGTTGGAATAATCCTCCCACTACATAAGAAAGGAGATAAAAAGGATATGAATAATTTCAGAGGAATATGCTTACTCCCAATCATGAGCAGAATCTTAGCCAGAATTTTGGCGACAAGGCTACGAAATTGGGCAGAAGCTACTGGAGCACTAGATGAGAATCAAGCAGGTTTTAGACAAGGAAGATCGACGGCTGATGCAACGCAAATCTTTGTAAGAATCCAAGAAGATGTGAAAGTAGTTAGAAATATGGAAGAAATAAACAATGGAAGGGAGGAAAGAAAAGAGATGGCTATACTCTTAGATCTAAAAAAAGCATACCCAAGGGTGAGTCGACCAATACTATGGGCCATACTCGAGAAATATAGACTACCAAACAAAGTAATTGACAAGCTGAAAGACCTACACGAGTTTACATCGTACAGAGTCAGGGGGGAAGAAAGAGACAGTACGAAGTTCATTCCACAGAGAGGACTACGAGAAGGATGTGCAACGTCTCCGGTTATTTTCAACATATTCCATCAGGCGGTTATTCGAGTTGCAGAAAAGGAAAGAGCATATGAAGCAGAGAAAAATAACAGAAAAGTAGGCATTGAGTGGTCGTTCATGCCTGGCCATTCACTTCCACCGAAGAATGTAAAGAACACGTTCAACTCAGAAGCCAAGAATACAACACTAACAATGTCTTTGTTTGCTGATGACACCACTATCATTGGAATGAATGACGAAATAGACGAAGGCAAGCAAATAATCCAGAAAGTCATGGGGGAGTTTGAAGAGAGAACCAATGAATCAAAGGAGGAGAAAATCGAATTCGGAGCAAGAGACAGTGAGGAAATCCGTATGTTAGGAACATATATGGGAAATGAACATGATACTAAAATGCGAATAAAGAGAGCAGCAAGAACGTGGATGCAAATAAAGAAGAGATTTATGAAATGTAAGCTCAGCAAGAAAACACAAGCCAAAGTAGTAGAAACCTGCGTGGAAAGTACCATTTTGTTCAATGCTGCAGTGAGACCTTTTTCAAAATCGGAGACAAAAAGAATTCAAAGTTGGATAGACAAGAGGTATAGATACATATGGAGTAACAAGAAAGAGGAACCTTTGAGACAGATGGAGAGGAATCACATGAATATGCAAGATGTAAGAAACGAGCTAGATGTTATGACAATCAGAAGCAAAATAGAGAAGAGCCACTTAGTAAGAATTGGTCACATTGCAAGAATGTCAGATGAGAGATTAGTAAAACAGGCGACGATGGGTTGGATCAGACGAATGGAGATGGGGAGAAAACCAAGGAAAAGAAAGATGACAACGCTTGCTTACTGGCATAGACTATTGAAGGAAGCAAATATAGAAGTCCATGAAGTAGAAAGAATAGCGATGGATAGAGTGAAATGGAAAAATATGGTCGAAAGTAGAATGAGACACATAGAACAATTCGAGAAGCAACAGGGGCACCAGTATAGAAGACATGATCATGAAGAAATTATTGAGAGAAGATCACAGTACGAGGTACAGAACGACAACAAATGCAAATACGAAGGGTGTGGCAGAACATTCAGAACGAAAGCTGGATTGGTCATTCATCAGAAAAGACTTCACAGAACAGTGGAAAATGCACCAATTTTTAGATGCCAAAAATGCAATGGCAAATTTAGACAAGAAGCAACATGGAAAAACCATTCCAAAGCATGTAAGGGTGGAAGAATAGAAGGAGAAAGAAAGGAATGCAGGATTTGTAATAACTTGGTCGGAAGGGCAAATTATGCAAGGCATGTAAGGAGCTGTGAACAGAGGAACAATGTGGAAAAAGAGAGAGAAACCCAAGATAGGAGATCAGATCAGGCTAGTGCACAGACTGCAAGAAAGTATGTATCAAAGAGAACAATATGCACATATTGCGGTGCAAATGTAACTGCTACCAATCTGGCAAGACACCAAAAATCGAGGGCATGCATGGTCTCGGATCAGTGACACAATCAACTGCACACCTCATGCCTAACGGCGACAAAAGAGGAAGAAGAAGAAGAAGAAGAAGATGATGATGATGATGATGATGATGATGATGATGATGATGATGATGATGATGATGATGATGATGATGATGATGATGATG
This sequence comes from Mastigias papua, assembly GCA_964019165.1. NCBI lineage: Eukaryota > Metazoa > Cnidaria > Scyphozoa > Rhizostomeae > Mastigiidae > Mastigias > Mastigias papua. The sequence continues at coordinate 7,513,403 of OZ025268.1, read as the reverse complement.
ATGATGATGATGAAAGGGTTCCATGTAGGAAAGCCAAAAACAGAATTCCTATCATGACACTAAAATCATATCCTGTAAAAAAGATCAGTATTATACATTAATCTTCAGGAAACATTAGCAGCATGGAGGGCTGAATCTTGAGGATAAGCTCATAACGAACCTTTAGTGTTTGTACTCAGCTTGCATTTATTGACAACCAAGAAGCATACTCTGTCAATCATCTTAAGGTTTCACGATGCAACTGAACTGAACATGACAGGCCTTGATAAAAAATCTTCTCAATCCTATTGGCTTGAACATAACATCCACACATTGCTAAGGCTAAGACTAGAGCAGGCTGATTATGTACAAACAGTTAAGTTTTCTCCCAGTAAACATACTGTGAAATGAAGAAACGTCCTGTGTGCAGCCGTAGATAATGATTGCCTCTTATTAGACCATAGCTATTGTATTCTAGAACATATAAGTGTTGAGAAATGAAGCAATTAGAATGAACAGCCAATTCTTCTCACCAAATTGAGTCGGGAATTGTCAAATATCACGAACTTGCACAGCTTACTGTGCACCAGTATTTCATCTACCTAAACAAAGCCTATCAAAATCACACGTTACTCCTTGAAACCTGAAATGAATTGCAAGAAAAACGCTATACCTATATACTATCCATCAATCGATATGCTGATATTGGAGGTGTGCGACAACCCCCGTTATTTTCATATTATTCTGATATTCTGAGTCTCACAGGCAATCATTCTCCGTTTGGGCAAAAGGATTGTCTTATTTGGCAGTGCTCATCACCTAAGCCAGCTACGCCCCCGCCCCAAATAGGCCCAAATCCAACTCTGTTATTAGCTAACAATTAGATTTCATTTTTAATTCATTTCCTACAAAAAATGTGAGGAAACAGTTCAGTCTGAGCTGATTTTCAACGGGCCTTGAAAGTATTTTCAAGATCCGTGAGAAATGAAATCAATGCTCCATGTATTTCAATTTTTTTGCTACATGTTCATCGGCACCGGTTGCTTTAATTTCTTGAATGTTCCTTGTTTCCCCAATTGTCTCGTCGATATTTATGACTTCAACAGTATCAGCTGCGACTCGTTGTCCCTGCGCAGTAGCTTGAAGATCTTCATCAATGCTTCGAGCTGCTCCTATATCGCTTGGTACTGTTCTTGAAATCATCGATGGGCTAACCACAGCTAGCTCGTTTGATCTAGTCTCGGCGCTCGAAAATTGACTGGTGAGCATTGAATCAGCTTCTGACTTACGTACCGATGAAACCGCTTCAGGAACAATTCGTTGGCTTTCTTCGCTGAGAGCAACTGCACTAACAGTGTTGCCCTGAAACGGTAGAACATAAAGAATTAACGGTAATATGCGAACATTCAACAGAAATCTGCTGAACACTCTGCGCTCGCTTCATTCTCTAAAGCAGTGGTTCGCAAACTAGGATTCGCTATCCGAAGGGTTTCAGGGAGACCGCGAAAGGTTGCTGCGCCGAAAGGAAATGGAAGAGAAAGACAAAGGCTTTATCGAGAGTTAAAAAGACCATACGTTTGAAAATGGGCAGAAACAAATATAGTAGGCATTCTACCTGGTACAGAACTTGAGTAGGGATGTGCCTTGCCGCCAGAACCTGAACAGGTTGCACGGTGGGTACAGATACTACGCCAGAGATACCTTGGTTAACAGCAGAAACATTGTGTACGAAGGGAACTTGCGACAATACTAGCTGTTGTGATGAACTCGATGAGATAAATTGTGGTATGATGTGTGGACCATGTAAGGAGTTTGGAGACGAGACAATAGCCATTCCGCCATCTTGACTGAGTATAAAAGGTAAATTATTGACACTGCCTGACGGGGATGATGGCGACAAAATGTGTTTTACTTGATTCGCAGGTACGGCAATTGCACCTGGAAATTGACTCTCTGTTTGATCGCTGGACTCACTTTGTTTCCTTCTTGCTTCCAGCTCACTTCTAAGAGAGTTATCAGGAACAGGCTGGCCGGTTCTTTTCAAGTTCTGTTTCCTATTACAAAACCAAACTTTGACGGTACCTACTTCAATGCCTATCTCATTAGCGATTAACTGAATATCCTCGTGAGATGGCTTAGGGTTTTTATTAAAATGACTATTCAATATCTCTTGAGCTTCTTGACTAAAGCAAGTCCTTCTTCGCCTCTTCTTGCCGAATTTCATGTTCTTTGAGCCTTCTAATTCTTTCTGCTGAAGAAATAATTCAAGCACTGGTCGCATTCGTTCTGCTGCTTTCATACCCAGCTGCTTGCCCTCGAACCTTCACAAAAGAAAAAAGCTATTACAATAAATGTTATCTAATTTCTGTCCACCATTTCTGATCTAGTTGTTTTTCTAAATGCGCATATGAGCATTCTTTCAAAAAGTTTCGACAAATGCACTAAGTATAAGATAGAACTTTTGTCAATACTGGAGGTAAGATCATCAACAGGCCTACACCCAACAAGAAAAATGCTCTCAGTGTTTGCCCGGACGAACTCTGGAGATTAAGGGAAACAGTAAAGACTGAAAAAATGAGATATTACATGATCTATTTATATATACATGCAAACAAGATTTGCAGCAAAGTATTCTAGTGCAAATAAAAACAAAACAGAAATAAGTATAAAAAAGTCTAAGTTAGCCTTCCATCACTATATAATTTTCTGGAAATTTTCTGAGACTGGGTGCTGTTGTTGTTGTTGTTGTTGTTGTTGTTGTTGTTTTTGCTGTTGTTTTTGTTATGGCTTTTGGGATAGGAAGGAGGGCGCTGTTTCATGCAATTCATGATAGGGGAAATATGGCAAATTAGCTAAGATCTTCGATTAGAGGAATAGTTTTTAATTACAGATGATTAACACTCATGAACATTTATATCAGCTGAAACTACAGGAGTGCGCCTTCATGGCATCCTAGCTTGAATTACCTAAAATAACCTGCAAAGAATACTACAAACAATGCAATAATATAGCTGAGGTTGCATGCAGACCAGCGGCGGAACTTCGTAAATCTGTAAGGGGGAGATCGGTTGTACATTTGCCGACTTTTGTAAAATAGATTTGCCGACTATTCATATTTTAGTTCCTAGAATACTATATGCCAAAATGCCGACTTGCCTACTTCAGGGATGGGTATTTGGTCCCCTCGCTCCCTCTAACATTGGCTACTAGTAAAGGTCTCTATTGGTGACAAGTTGCATTCCTTTACAACTTAAGTAATGTTTGGTTGTGTGCTCCTTTCTAGGATATTCCTGCGAAAAAGCAATTTTGGTGCATAATTTTCAAGCTCAGTCACTTACCTCGATATGAAGGACTGGCTGTAAGTGGGACCATTCATCTCAGATAGCTCCTTCCCAACATCCTCTTGCGTGTATCCCAAAGACATTCTTTTACTCTTAAAATATTTTATAAAGTCCTGCATTTCCTCTGTCAATCCGTGGTCATCCCTGCTTGAGAAAGATCTTTTTAAAGTCGGTGAGGGGTTCGGGATTGCTTGTGTGACTGTCGTTCCATCGGGGTTGAACTTCATCTGAAAGTAAAGACTTTTTGGGTGACTCATCATCTGGCCTCCGATGACACCATTTCCGATAACCTGGGTATCAGCAGCACCTTGCATGCTTTGATTTGGTGACGCATTACAAGAGACTTGATTCTGGAACTAAAGCATAAACGATGTAAGCTGACAATCAAATGCAAAAACACGCTTAGACAGCATAGCCGCCAAATGTTTGAGAACCCTATCAGGTCTGTTTTCTCCCAACCTAATTGACCAATCATCATGCAAGATTCTGACCACACATGCTAATACTAGGCCCATTTTGCATTATGATTGGTCAATTAGGCTGGGAGAAAACAGACCTGACAGGGCTCTCAAACATTTGGCGGCTATGTTCGCTAATACACTATATTGCAAATGATTAGAACACAACTGGAAAGCCCTAAGTTACGTCCACACGATGTAAAAAGTTTCTGTTTAGGAAATAAGCTGATGGAGAATTGTGAAAACTGTGGAATTTGAGCCGAGGTTGACTTCCATAATACAGTTGCTCAAATAGGACCAACTAATTAGTCCAAATGTTCAGTAATTCAAAAATTAGTAATTTCTAATCCGGGCCTAACTAAGCCAGTCTAAAACCAGTCCCATTTGGCACCAGAAAATAAGTTCTAGGATAATGAAGAATTCTTTCTCAGAAATGGTTACTACGTGACTGGTCAAACGAAAGGCCATTTAAATACATCTAAACCTGATCCATACAGATCAATACATGTAAATATATATGCCCACAAATCTCCAATTCTTCAGCTCACAAATATTCCAAACATGACGGCAACAGCCTTTTATTTGAGAAGCATCACATAGTGATGAGTCAGGTCATAACGCACCGATAGAGTCTCGGTCGAGAAAATCTCGCCCCAAGAAAGACTGCCTCAAGAAAAGTTATGATCTAAAAGACTAAAGCAGTGTGCTGAAACGTTGCAATGCTCAAAACTTATGTTTATAGGTTTGCTTTTTCACTAAATCCTTTCTGTATCTCTTTCTATATATACCACAGAAGGTGAGATAAATGGATGTAATTCTTTTGAAGAAGGGAATAGTTGAAGGGACAATGGAAAACTCAACATAGTCGACTAATCTACAAATATTCATAGCAAAAGATCACATAAGAGATGCAAAGCTATAAAGCCTAAGCAACAGTTTCCACTCCATTTTCAGTTTGAAACAGAGAAAATCTAAATTTTCGCTTACAGCTATATGCTCATTTTACAAAACCATGAAGAATAACAAGTACCCAATTTACAATCAGAAAATGTGACTGTATGTACAGGATACAATGCTTCTGTCATAAAACCAAACTCTAGAGGGAATAT